>JAVIWB010000922.1:0-17946 GCA_031893035.1 Dermolepida albohirtum | reverse complement strand
GCGCCCCGGTGTTTTCGTCTTTGGAGGTGTATACGAATACTCTATTCCCAGACTCCTGAACCGCATCCAAAGGCAATGTTAGGATGTCATCCTTTTGGTTGACATAAATCGTTGCCGTGGCGCTCATGCCAACACGCATGGACGCATCTTTTGGCAACGTAATCTCAGCGATATATTTTGCTACGCCGGCCACATCCTCTGGAGACGAAGCGATTTTAGTGATTTTCCCCGCAAACTCCTGTGCGGGCAGCGCGTCAAATACGATGACGGCTTCCTGTTCCAAATCTACAGAAAGGATATCCAGCTCATCCACTTCAATCGCCAATATAACCTGATTACTTTGGGATACCGTAAAAGCAACCATCATAAGGCTGTCGTCACTCGATCCGGTTGACGAACTACTGACAGCTTGAGCATCGCTGCTTGCGGCGTTGTTTGCGTTAGACGACGAAGCGGCTGTGGTTTGGTCTTCCGAGATGGATACACTGCGAATTGCGCCGTCATTCTCGGCGACGATAGAATTTGTTTTCGATAAATCGAGAAGAATATTCAGCGTATCCGCCAATTCTTTCCGATCTACAAGCATTCCCTGGTGCTCCGCCGTCGAAGGGAGTTGTTTAAGCGTGATTACTTTGTCACCTTTATATATTTTCTCATTCTCGGAAACGTGTATGGTTTTCACCGTTCCGGACGATCCTACGATTTCGATGGGCTGGTGGATATACAGCGCCCCGCTGCCCAAAGCATTGCCGTCTTTATCCTGGACCTCCACTTGTTCATCCAGCTTTGGCCCGTTATCCGTTAGCGTAATGGTATAGCCGTCCGCTGTTGCCCGATCGACTTTGCCGGTTTTTTTAGTTCCGTTTTCAAGGTAAACGTTTACCTCGTCTCCTATGGAAAATGACTGCGTTGTTTGAATATCCACCGCCATTTTTTCGTCGATGGATACCAACAACAGCGCGCCGTTTTCGCTCATGACGTCGGATACCGAATCGTCTTTCTCGGTATAGATCTTCTTTACTCGCCCGGTAACGTTAGTTCTAACGTACTCATCGTCGGTATCGTCCCTGCTGCTGTTGATTTCCACGTCAAGAGACTTGATCTCGCTCTGAATAGACGCGATCTTATTATTCAGCGAAATGGCGTCGATTGTCGCGAGTACATCGCCCTGCGTTATGCTGTCACCGCTTTCAAAGTTTACATCCAGTATCTTTATACCGACGGGTAATTTTATCTCCGTTTCATCCTCATACTCAAGGCTGCCTGTGCCTACTACCGTTTGCGCTATGCTGCCTTTTGCAACAGTGTCTGTTTGAATATTGAAAGCGGAGGCGCTCGGCCTAGAATACGAAAATACTACCACAACCGCTACGACTACTACTACAAGCCCGCCCAATACCCAGGGCCATTTCTTCCTTTTCTTTATCTGTTTCTGATTTTGATTCATATCAGATTGACCTCCTTTTTATTTTCAAAGCCAATACTACGTTTGCTTAATGAACCAACGATGAACTTTCTAATTCATATTCAGTTCATAATATCCGTATAGAGTTCACTTGGATAGTATTCGAGAATGATATAATCAAGAAAAGTGGAGGCAAAGCACATGACGAATATTCTTGTTGTCGAGGACAATGAAAAACTCAGAAAACTGATGTGCATGCATTTGATTCATGCCGGATATAGCATATTTGAAGCGGCCAACGGGGAGGAGGCGCTTGACGTACTGGATAAGAACACCGTCCACTTGTTGATTGTAGATATTATGATGCCAAAAATGGACGGTTACGAGCTAACCGGCGAATTGCGGAACGCAAAAATCACCGTGCCGGTACTGATGGCAACCGCGAAGGAGACATTGGAGGATAAGCGTACAGGCTTTAAGGCAGGCGCCGACGACTATATGGTCAAACCGCTGGACATGGAGGAATTGTTGCTGCGCGTTGAAGCCCTGCTAAGGCGGTCGAAAATTGCGGAAAGCCGTATGCTTACATCCGGCGAAACAACACTGGACGAAGAATCGTTAACGGTTGCCAGGGAGGGGCATATTACCGTGCTGCCGCACAAAGAGTTCCTGCTGCTGCAAATGCTGTTATCATACCCGGGCAAGATTTTTACCCGACAAGCCCTTATGGACCAAATTTGGGGTTATGACAGCGAAACCGACCCTCGCACGGTAGACGTGCATATCAAACGCCTGCGCGAAAAGTTCTCCGGCAATGATGATTTTGCTATCGAGACGGTGCGCGGTCTGGGCTATAAGGCGGTGATACCATCATGAAAAAGCTGTATATACGGTTTGTAGCGACTATGTTGTTTGTCGTGGCAGGCTCCGCGTTTATATCAACCATCTTTTCCTTTTCGGTATGGAACCTTTTTAGTCTGGAGCAGGATTTTGACTTTACGATGCGAATTAGAATGTTTCTTACTCCGTTGGTTACGGTTGTCATCTCTACAATTATCATTCCAATAGTATCCAAAAAGGCCGCGGCGCCGATCGTTGAGTTATCCAATGCCGCAAAGGAAATCGCCAAAGGAGATTTGGATATATCCGTTAAAGAATCCAAACGGAAGGATGAGATAGGGGAACTGGAGCGCGATTTCAACCTTATGGTTAAGGAATTAAAAAGCAACGAATTGATGAGGAAAGACTTTATCGCCAACATATCTCACGAATTTAAGACGCCCCTTTCCATCATTCAGGGTTACGCAAAGTTGATGTCGGAGGATTCGGTCGACGATGAGGATCGAAAACAATGCGCCCAGATTATTCAAAATGAAAGCGAGCGGCTGATAGGTTTATCCTCCAACATACTTCGCTTATCCAGGCTGAACGCGCAAGCGATGCAAACCAACAGAACGCACTTTAAACTGGACGAACAGATACGACAGGTGGTTTTGTTTTTAGAACCGACATGGAGCAAGCGAGGCATCACATTCGATATTGCGCTATATAATCAGCCATACTTTGGAGATGAGGAACTGCTTTCCCAAGTCTGGTTGAATCTTGTCGAGAACGCGATTAAGTTTTCAAATGACGGCGATACCATTCATATCCGTTCAAAGACGACGAAATCCGATATCCAAATCGAGGTATCAGACCATGGTATAGGTATGGATGAAGCTACAAAAGAGCGCATGTTTGAGCAGTTCTATCAGGGCGAAGCGTCGCATAGCGCGGAAGGCAGCGGCCTTGGGTTGGCAATCGTAAAGCGAATCGTTGAGTTGCATGAAGGCGATATAAACGTGGAGAGCAGTCCGGGCAATGGCACAAAGTTTTTTGTACGATTACCTTTGGAAGAACAGAATTAACGCAGCTTAGCGCAGCATCCAAAACTTTATAAAACAGCTTTCTTATGATACAATACAAAGCATGAATATTGCATTAAATAGGTGTAAGAAGAAAATAGCAGTTTTTACCAGTGTTTCCGTTCTATTGGTTGCAGTATTCATCTTCTGCACACCAATGAGAGCAATGGCGGCGCCTACTGTTAACGGCATATCCATAAAGGTGGAGCAAATAACCGTTAAATCCTCCGTCGCCGTAAGCACGCCGCAGGGCAAAGTCTATTTCCCCGTACAACTGAAGGCGAAAAAACGAATCAGCATGTATAGCGCGGCATCTTCCGCAGCCACAATATTGACTTATGTCCCCGAAAGCACACTGATGACGGGTACTGGAAAGTCGGGTAATTACTATGCGGCTACCCTGCCCCATGGCACCGCCGGCTATGTGCTTATTGGCGACGTTAGTATATCCGCTGTTTACAGTGGAAGCGCGTCGGGTACAGCGAGTATGTCGGATGCCGGCAGCGTATCTTCCGTGGCGGAAAATTACGGCGAGCAGATGCAAAGGGCTGATGTGCCAGGGTTGAAGGCGAACGTCAATAAAACTCGCGCCGCGGCGATAGCCGAAAGCCAGGGCTTGCCCAACCCGCTGCCGCCTGTGGAGTTTGACCTGCCGGCAGCGCCTAAATCCGACGAAGGTATAGAAGAGGAAAACGCACTTGAAGACAGGAATGTCAATACCGAACTGGGCGACCGCTTTACCTTTACCGTCAACTCCAGTAAACCGGAGGATGTAAATGCTGTTTCGTATTCTATTTATACCAACAGCGCCAGCAGCCCGGTGCTGGAAGGGCGAATAAAGGTTACATCCCGCACCGGCTCAACTGCTACCGTTATCGGCGATATAGACACCCGCAGCATAAAGCGGGGGCAATATACCATCATATTCTGGTCGGAAACCCAACGATATACCACCCAGGACAACGCCGCCACCAAACCAACCGAAAGCACTGCAAAACCGGTTTATCACACCGCCAACATTACCTGTGGCGTGGACAACCCCGATAGCGAGTACGTATCCATAGACAGGGCGGCGGGCAATATCCGTTGTATAAACGCCAACAACACTAAGCTTTATAGCGATAAAGCTATGAGCAACCACGCCACTACGTTAGGCTATGGTGAAATAGTTGACTTAGTAAGCACAAGCGGCAATACAGCCATAATACTCGTGAATAACAAGGTATATTACCTGCCCTCCTCCGCGCTTATGACGGTGGCCCAGTATAAACAAGCCAATCCGAGCAATGCCTATGCGGCTGGAGCTGTGGAATGGGCCTTACAACAACGCGGCTGTACATATATACTGGGTGGCAACGGCGACGGCCTGCAGGTCGCAGGGCGGGGCGTATACGACTGCTCCGGGCTTATATGGCGTGCATACCGCACCGGCGGCGGCCTTAATTGGGGACGTAGCACGGCGGCGGGTCAACTGTTGCATTCCAGCTTCACCACCCGCTGGGTAAACGCCACCGGTCCAGAGATGGACGTAACCGGCTTTGCCAACGCCTTCTCAACCTTAAAGCCAGGCGATTTGGTGGCCTTCCAAACAGCGACCGAATCCGATAGGACCAATAACGTTACCCATATCGGCTTATATATAGGTAACAACCGCATGGTACACGCCGGCGACCCGGTGCATGTGGAATACCTGGGCGATTTCTCGCTGCATGTCGGCGGGCCCAAGTACGGCAAGATACGAGGTATCTCTAGGGTCAAGTAGCAAGCGACTGGGCCTTTAACCGGGCCTTTTTTATGGAGGTATCACTTGATTATTGTCATAATAGGCGGGGTAGCCGGAGGCGCAACCGCCGCTGCGCGATTGCGCAGGCTGGACGAACAGGCTGAGATAATACTTTTTGAGCGGGGGGAATACATATCCTTTGCCAACTGCGGCCTTCCGTACCATGTGGGCGGTGTTATAAGCAACCGGGAATCGCTGCTGCTGTTCACTCCCGAGATGATGAAGCTCAGGTTTAACATCGACGTGCGAACCAATACCGAAATTACGGTAATTAATCGCCAGGGCAAGACCGTAACCGCGGCAGGGCCGGATGGTGAATATACACAGGCTTATGACAAACTGATAATAAGCACCGGCTCCTCATCGCTGCGGCCAAGCATACCCGGTATAGACTCGCCGCGTATACTGACGCTTTGGACGGTTCCCGACGCGGAAATCATCCAATGCATGATGGAATGCAACGATGTTTGCAACGCCATGGTAGTGGGCGGCGGTTTCATAGGGCTGGAGATGGCGGAAAACCTGCGGCTGCTCGGCCTCAACGTCACCGTAGTGGAAATGCAGGACCAGGTATTAGCCCCCCTTGATTACGAAATGGCCCAGTTAGTCCATAACCAGTTGAGGTGCTCCGGCGTAAGGCTCTGCTTGGGTGATGGCGTGCAGTCCTTTAAAGATAACGGCGCGTGGGTGGATGTACGGCTGTCCAGCGGCAAGGCAATGGAGGCGGATATGGTAATCCTGGCCATAGGCGTACACCCCAACAGCGAGCTGGCAGCCCAATCGGGCCTGGACTTGAACCAACGGGGCGGTATTATTGTGGATGATCATATGCGGACGTCTGACCCGGATATATACGCTGTGGGCGATGTGGTGGAAACCATCGACTTCCCCAGCCGTAACAGAGCCATGGTGCCTTTAGCCGGCCCGGCCAACAAGCAGGGGCGCATCGCGGCCAACAACATAGCCGGCATGGAGGACGTCTACGACGGCACACAGGGAACGTCTATCGCAAAGGTATTCGATATGGTAGCAGCATCCACCGGCCAAAACGAGAAGGCCCTTATCAAAAGAGGTATGATTGAAGGGAAGGATTACCATCGGATATGGGTTATGCAAAACTCCCACGCCAGTTATTACCCCGGCGCGAAAGAAATAGCCATCAAACTGTTGTTCACCCCCGTGGGCAGTTTGCTGGGCGCGCAGGTCGTTGGTGAGGAAGGCGTGGACAAACGCATAGACATACTTGCCACCGCCATCCGCTTGAAGGCCACTGTACATGACCTCACCAGGTTGGAGCTAGCCTATGCCCCGCCTTACTCCTCCGCCAAAGCGCCGGTAAATATGGCTGGCTATGTGGCGGAAAATGTGTTGAACGGTCTTACTAAAATGGCCTGCTGGGATGCGGTGGAAAAGCTGCAAAAGGATATATTGCTGGATGTCCGCGAGCCGGAAGAGCTGGTTTACGCAGCTATACGCGGCGCAGTGAATATCCCCATGGGACAACTGCGGAAAAGGTTGAACGAGCTGGATAAGAACCGTGGCATACTTGTCATGTGCGCCGCGGGTGTGCGCGCCCATACAGCCGCCCGGCTGCTTATGAACAGCGGTTTTAAGAATGTTTCCATATACCCCGGGGGCATGCGGTTTTATTTAGCCACGCACGCCGAATGACATAAAAAAGGCCGGCGGATTATACATCACCGGTCTTTTATAGTATTTTATTCTCTACATGGGATTGCCGCATTCCGGGCAGAACTTGGCAGGCCCTTCCGCCTTATATCCGCATTTGGAGCATGTTAAACCCTGCGCCGGCTGTGGCTTTCCACAATCGCTGCAGAATCTGGCATTGGCAGCGTTAACATGGCCGCAGCCGCACATCCATCCAGCTTGGGTTTCCGGCTTTTTCTTGCCGCATGCATTACAAAACTTTGCGTCTGATGTATTTATATTGGAACACTCGCAGGTCCAGTTTCCGGCTTGCGCATTAGTTTGGCTGACAGGCTGATGCTGTTCCATCTGTTGGCGGTTGGACTGCGTAAAAGCTCCGGCCATGCCTTCGCTTGCCATGTTACCCATGCCTATACCCATGAAGCCTGCCCCCGCACCCCCTTCATTGGAGCCGGCAGCCTCGAAACCGCGTGCCATGCTGCCCTGCACATAACCCTCCCTGATGCTGGGGTCGGAGAGCATAGCGCCCTGATTGCGCATGTTTATCAATTTTTGGGATTCGTCGTCGTAGGATATGCTGGCTAAGCCAACTGCTATAATCTCCATGCCACGTAGCTGCCGCCAGTCCTCGTCCAGCGTGTTGCTCATATATTTGCTCAGCTCACGACTTTTGGACGTCACATGGGATATGCGTATACCGTCGGCCGACATTTGGTTAACAGCGCTCTGTAAAGCATCCAGAAATTCGGATATATATTGCTCGTTTATCTCGTCGATCTGCACCCTGCCGGCGTTACGGGGTATAACCTCCTGGTAGAATTTTAGCGGGTCGGTCACCTTAATGGAGTATGTGCCAAACGCCCGTAAGAATAGTTCGGAGTTATAAAATTGGTCAAAGTAATTTACAGCGTTCTTTGTACCGAACTTTATACCCTTTATCTCCTGGAGATTGATATAGAATACCTTTTGATTGACGGACGGCACGCCACCATATTTTATACGGCGGAATGACTCCTTAATGGATTCACCCAGGCTGCCGCTGAACATGGACGGCGCGGCTTTGTTATCCACATTGAAATATCCCGGCTCCGCGGTATAGTCCACTATCTTACCGCCGTCTACTATAAACATGAACTGGTTGTCATATACATGTATTATGGAGCCGTCTGAAACGTAGTTCCTGGTGCCCTTCCTGTTGCTGGAGCGTTTGTCATCCCTGCTCACTAAAACACCGTCGGTAAAAACGGTATCCCCCGACATATCATTTGGCTCAATGATTTCCAGCCATTGGTCGGCTAAACCGCCGCCCAGCGCTCCTGCAATTGCTTTTATTATGCCCATGGATAGCCTCCCTCGCAAAACATGCCTAATCTTTAGGCATGTAAAGGTTAAGTGAAGTATATTTTGTACTAAAATAATATATCATCCTGGGAGGAAAATTACAATTGTTGGCGCCTATTTGAATGGGGAATGAGAGTAATACAATAGCTACCGATAAAATCGGAATATTGCCGTACATACGCCACTTATATACTATTTATTCTCTTTCCTGCCTTGAGGGCTGCTGCTGTAGCTTTCCCTCTTCTTATTCGTTTTGTGGCCAATATTAATATATTCCGTGTTATCAATGTACACTGCCTTTACCCAGCTTTTTCTTTCAGCAAAGCGCAAGTATATCTTTTCCTTCATCTTCTTTGCCATGTTTTCCACCTCTGAAGCTTTTTTTATCGCTGTAAACCTTGCATACCATATACAAGCTATATTGAGTCGCGTGCTATTAATGCAATAATTCCTGCAATGTCATTTTCGGCATAATTTGGCCGTCGATGAATCATTATGTAATAATTAATTGGAATTATTTGTTTTGGAAGCTGCCCAGAATATTATCAATATACTCTTTTGAAACCTTGCCTTTTACTCCGGTAAATTCCACCAGTAAAACCTTCTCTTGGTAGAAGATGTAATACTGCGAAATCTGGTTCGTCTTATCCCCGTTGGGTATGTCTATTATGATATAGTATGCTGATCTATTTCCAGTTGTAGCATATCCCTTGTCTACAACGCTGGCGTCTATACCTGCGTTGGCTATAACCTCGTTGACTATTTTGTTACCTTCTTTGGAGAATAATGAAAGCCCGTTATCGGTATCCAGCACTGTGCTTATCATCGTCATAGTGGTTTTATCGCCTTGGGAGTCGGCTTCGGATTCAAAAACCACTCCGGCGTATTCGCCGGAACTGCTGCTCTTTTTCCAGCCTTTGGGGTAGGAGATGAGGTAAAAATCGCCGTCATAATAAGGCTCGTAACCGGTGGGAGCAGTGTAGTAAGCGTAGCGGTTATCCGCCGTCGAATCGCCATTATTAGTACTGCCATTGGAACTGGAACTTGAGCTGGAACTTGAGCTGGAACTGGCATTGTCGCTTCGTGATTCTTCTTCCTGTGATGTTTCTCCGTTGCCGCCCGAACTGCTTCCCTGGGATGACGTGTTTGCCTTTCCGCCAGTTCCTGTCGCGCTCGAACCGGTAGAGGATGAACTGTTTTGCGCGTTTCCCGAATTTGCTTGGTCGGCCTGGTCGGTTTCCGTCCCGACGGGCAGGCTGTCTATTGCGGAAGCCTCCATGCCGAAGGAAGGACGCTCGTAGTCTATTGGGTTAAACGTGGGTTCTGAAGTTATATATGCTATATCCTGTAGGCTGTAATCCGTATACTCCATGCCCGAACTCAATTCCTGCGTCGCTATCCTGACAGCGAGTATCATTATACATGCTATCGAAGCTATTATCGTATATCTAAAAACCCTTCTCATCCATGTCCTCCAAGCATACTCGACAAGTATCTACATTTGATATATCGTTACTTTAATCCAGCGATTGATAATGTGTACATATACTATGCTGTTTTTTGCTTTCGCTATTTATGTAGTACAATTAATAGATATACAATATACTCCCAAATGTTTGTATTAGGTTTTTAAATAATTGGTGCCTTTTCTTAACTTGTTGACATTAGTAAAAAGATGTATATATACATATTACATTGTCCAAGTTTTTTGGGGTATTGAAGATCGAAGAGTACATAACGGGATGTGATGGGTCGAAACGCTTACTTGCCATTCCAGTAGCAAGTAATGTATCTTCTGGATATATTATAGTATATTTTAAGCGTTATTGCATCTTTTTTATCGTTCGGAATATAAATAAAGATATATAGGCTTTATGCAATAGGTTTTTTTGGTTAGATTACCTGGCGGTTACCTTGATTAATGATCAATGATATTATAGAATTTATTCAATTCCTTTTGGAGGTAATACCCATGATAGAGATGAAAACACCGCTGGTTGAAATGGATGGGGACGAGATGACCCGCATCCTTTGGAAGCTAATAAAAGAAGAACTGCTTTCCCCCTTTGTTAGCTTAAAGACCGAATATTTCGACCTCGGGCTGCCCTACAGGGATAAAACCGACGACCAGGTTACCAACGAGGCCGCTTTGGCCAATAAGGAGTTGGGCGTCGGCGTAAAATGCGCCACCATCACCCCCAACGCCCAACGTCTGGAGGAATATACGCTTAAGCGGCTGTACCCCAGCCCCAACGCCACCATCCGCGCGGAGCTGGACGGCACCGTATTCCGCCGGCCGATACTGGCGGACGGCATAAGTCCGCTAGTGCCTACCTGGACAAAGCCGATAACCATCGCCCGCCATGCCTATGGCGATATTTACAGCGGTGTCGAGCTATTCATCGAGCGGCCGGGAACAGTGCGCATGTCTTACGAAAGCGACCTGGGCATAGGCGAAATAGTAGTAAACCAATTCAGCGGCGAGGGGATAGTGGTGGCTACCCATAACAACCGGCTATCAATAGACAGCTTCGCCCGTTCCTGCTTCGAATACGCCTTGGAAACCGGAGAAGACCTTTGGTTCGGCGCGAAGGATACTATCCTGAAGATATACGACGGCGAATTTAAAGAGCGCTTCCAGACCATATTCGATAAGGAATACGCCGAGAAGTTTGAGCAGGCGGGTATAAACTACTATTACTTGCTGATAGATGATGCCGTAGCTCGGGTGATGCGTTCGGAAGGCGGCTTTATTTGGGCATGTAAGAACTACGACGGCGATGTTATGAGCGATATGATAGCCACGGTGTTCGGCAGCCTGGCCATGATGACCAGCGTATTGGTTTCCCCTGCCGGCAACTACGAATACGAAGCGGCACACGGCACTGTTACCCGTCATTATTATAAGCACCTCAAGGGCGAGCCCACCAGCACAAACCCCATGGCCACCATTTTTGCGTGGACAGGGGCGCTGCGTACCCGCGGCCAGATGGACGGGCTGGAAGAGCTTTGCGCATTTGCCGATAGGATGGAACAAGCCTGCAGGGATACCATAGCCAACGGCTTCATGACTGGCGATTTGGTCGCTATATCCAACAATAAAAACGCACAAAAGCGGGAGACGAAGCAGTTTATTATAGATATTCGCATGCAGTACGAAAAAAGCCTTGCGTAAACAAAGCAATATATAAAACAAGGAGGAAGCAATTGGCATCTTTATTTCAACAGTGGAACGAAAAGCTGGAAAGCCTGCAGGATTCTGACAGGGAGACGTTTATCAGCAATTATTACGACCTGGAAACCGAGGTATATAAAAGAATACTATCTCAGCCGGACGAAGAACTGACCGGTACCTTCGAGGGCCTTTCCGAGCAGTACGGATTCGACCATATAACCTTTGCCGGCTATATGGACGGTATAAACGACAGCTTGAAGCAGAAGTACGATTTGGACGAATTGACGCCGGAAAGCGAAATAAAGCTGGGGGTCGATTTTGAAAAGCTATATTGGAATATGCTGGAGGCCAACGCGCCCTGGCTGTACGAGCTAGAGGAATGGAACGGTGTATTAAGCGCTGAAAAACGTAAGGAGATCGACAAGGAGCGTAAGCGCAGCATGCAGGCGGTTAGCCAAAAAGTGGACCGCAACGCCCCCTGCCCCTGCGGAAGCGGAAAAAAGTATAAGAAATGCTGCGGAGCCATCGCTTAAATAAGTGCTAATAAGTTCGCCTTAGGCAATTGCTTTGCTTTTTTGGTATAAATATTTTATTATACAGTAAGCTTGTTGCGCTATAGGTAACTGACTGTGTTATATTAATATGTAGTTAATTTACATATAATTGGACCAGATTGTTTGTGGACAGGCAATAAACTGTTGTGTTGCGTGCTATAATCTTCATAAATATATTGTATTATTAATGCTCTTCAAGCTGGAAAACTGAAAGGATCTGATTATTTGTTTACCAAAAGATTAATAGGAAGATCAATTGTTTTTATTATATGCATCATGATGTGCATAGGTGCAATTGCACTTCCCAGCGAGACCGGTAAAGCTGACGGCGGTACTTATCGTGCGCTGTTGGTGGCATGTACAGACAGCAGCCTTGGTCAAGGACCCTATAATGACCTTATGGTAATGCGCCTTGCCCTGATAAACATGGGCGTACCCGCTGGTAACATTAAGGTTATATCCAATAAAATCGGAAACAGCTATGACCAGCACAGTCCAAACCAAACTTATGATCAGCTAAAAAAAGCGGATGTCCAACAATGGATAACCCGGGCATACTCCGGAGCAAGCTCTGCGGATACCAATATATTCTTTTACAGCGGGCATGGAAACAATAACAATAACGGCAACTTGTTTAACGGCACAAACATATCAATGAACGACAACTACCCAACCGATGAACTGGCCACAGATTTAGCCGCTATACCGGGTAAGCATATTGTCCTGCTGGACTGCTGTAACGCCGGCGGTATTGTAAACAAGGCCGCCACCATTGATGACGGTTTGCAGCAGGAGATTGTTGAAGACTTTGAAAGCGCCATTGAGATTGAGGCCAGAACTGCGGCCCACAACCCAAACTTCTTTGTAATCGCGGCAGCATCCGCCCGGGAAAACTCATTGGGCTCAACACTGGGCATGCTAACAGCCAGTCTGGCCAATGGCATGGGTATAACTTATAGAGGATCGAATAGCGATGACGTCAACACCCCATATTACGCTTCCAGCGCCACCACCAATAATTCGGCTATGGCTGACCAAAACAGGGATCGTAGGATAACGTTAAACGAGCTGTACGACCATGTCTATCGGGAGTCAGTCGGCTCTGTGCCCGTTGTATATCCTCAAAATAGTAACGAGGCGATATTCACATACAGCAAGATAGAACCGGCTCATGTTACTAACATGACTATAAGCGGACCTAACGCCAACAACCAGATAAGCGGCACATTTGAATACTACGGCTCAGGCGAACCCAGCGTATACATCGCAGGCCATTCCATTATACAACGCAGCAACTCATTACTGCTTTTCTCTACATCTGATCGAGCTACCAGAACGAGTCTGGGAGCTAATAAATACAGCTTCTCGCTCAGTGGGCTTAACACCCTTTATAATAATGTTATCCAACCGCAAGCTGGCGATCAGGTTGTAACCTATGGCTTTAAGGTGGATATACGCAATTCAACCAGTACATCGCCCATATATCGTAAGCCATTCACAATTACAAACAGCACCAGCGCCCCGACCATCTATTTTAAGGAGACGTCGCCACAACCCTCACGCATACTCAACGGCGGTCAGGAATACAGGCTGCAGCTAGCCTACAATTACGATGGCTACGTGGACGTATTTATAATGGATGCCCACGGCAACAAGGTACGCACACTCGCTAATAATACGCCGACTAAGATGAAATTTCCCAACACATCCAACCCTGCCCGGGAGATGGACTTCTACTGGGATGGTAAGGACGACAACGGTAACTTCGCAGGCGGTGACGGCTATACCGCCCGGGCTGTGGCACGTAACAACGTGGGTACCAGCCCAGTAGTTGTAGATAGCAGGTTGGCCAGTGTAAAGGTGGGCGGCACTCCCAGTGCCATATCCATTCAGCAGAATTATAGCGTAGGTACCGGCAACAGTACTATTGTAAAGGTTTCCGCAACCCCATATGACGCTTATACCGGCGCTACATGGTCAAGTAGTAACCCCAACATTGCAACCGTGGATAACGGTAAGGTTACGGGTAAAACTGAGGGTGTTGTAACAATATTCGCCGCTAGCAAAGAAAACCCCAGCCTCACAGCTCAGACCCAGGTTACGGTATTTAAAGCGGGCTGGCAACGGGAGGCTGATGGTTCCTACTTCTACATAAAACCGGACGGCCAACGCGCAAACGCCTGGTATCAAGTGGGAGACACCTGGTATTACTTCAAGAGCACTATTATGCAGACCGGCTGGTTAAAGGACGGCGGCAACTGGTATTACCTAAATTCCAGCGGGCCGATGGCCACCGGCTGGATAAAGCTAGGAAGCTCCTGGTATTATTTGAAGTCCTCCGGCGCTATGGCTACCGGCTGGCAGAAGGTGGGCAGCACCTGGTATTACTTGAAGTCCTCCGGCGCTATGGCCACCGGCTGGCAGAAGGTAGGCAACACCTGGTATTACTTGAAGTCCTCCGGCGCTATGGCTACCGGCTGGCAGAAAATCGGCAGCAATTGGTACTACCTAGACACCAGTGGCGCTATGGTCACCAGTTGGAAGATGATAGGAGGTAACTGGTACTACTTCTATGCTTCCGGCTCCATGGCCTCAAACACGACAATAGACGGAAAATATAAACTCGGTCCGTCAGGAGCAATGCTTTAAACAATATTGAAAACCGGGGTGGCGGCTGGCCATCCCGGTTTTTCTTATTCTTTTAGTTATTACTCCGGCGCATAACAGTAGCAAACAGAGAGCGAGACGTTTTTGTGCCAGGCAAGGAAGCGGAAGCGCCGCGTACCCGCTGCGGTACGCAAGCTGACGATGACGCGGCATGGCGCAATAATGGCCGCTCGAATTTGCTATTGTTGGGTGCCGGAGTAATATATCGCGTTATTAAAAGAATGCCCGCTTCTTTGCCTATTGGCTTTTTATACAGCGTTTGTTAGCCGCCTTTGCCCGGTCTGTGGTTTGGCTCGTCTTGCTTTCGCCTTTGCCCTCCGCTTAATGCTTTTATAGTATACGGCTAAAGCCATAAGCATCTGCATTAGCAGTACGGCTACCAATACGGGCGTCCATCCGTCAAAGGGATTGGCGGGTAACGAGGTGTTTTGCGTAAGTGCAAATACCAGCGCTGACACCACTGAAAGCAGCACTCCCACAGTCTTATGAGCCAAGCAATCGCTCCTCAATCGTCTGCGGCGCTTCTTGGGAGCCGCTATGGAAAACAGCATGGAAATGCCGCCCAGTATGGATGCTAAAGCTAATACAACGTTTAACACACCCCATCGCTTGTTGGCATGGCCTCCGGGCAACGGCGCGGGCACGGCCATGGCTATTTCGTTGGAAGATGGAATATTGTCGTCATCTATATAAATAATGGCTGCCAATTCTGTCGGCTCTTGCTGTGTCTGTTGGTCTGCAGCGATACTGTCCGATTTGTACGTTTTGAGGATGTTATTGTCCTTTTCTTTATCTCCCGGCTGTACCACTGCAGGTGATTCGCTCATATCAGGTTGGATATTATCTATAACCTTATAGACCACACTTATCAGAATATCCTCGTCTACTATGGGATTTGTGTTGAAATCAAAGCGGCTGTAGCCCTCGCTGTATCCATTTATACGGTGCAGGTTTAACCAGTCTCCACCCAGGCCGGTTATAAGCGCGGGCAATAATTCGCTGCCTTCAAACACTCTGTCAATCTGCTCCACCACCGGTTGACCATCCTGCTCGCCATAATGATACTGTATACGTATGGAATATAACGTTGCCATATCACCTAGCTTGTTGTTTATATCGAAGTTGTTATAGGGGCTTTGGAAGGGCGTTGTGTAAACGCTGTCAATTAGCAGGTTTAAACTACTGCGTTCATCGTTGTCCGCCAGAGTATATCCGCCGCTTTCGGCATTGTTGTCCACAAACGTAGTGCCTGCAGCTGCAACGTTGGCATAGCTGCCGTCTGCAGTATATATTGCCCCGCCTTCACCGCCGCTGATGTTTTGGCTGTCGAATAGCACCTGGGCGTTGTTGCCCTCAAATGTGCCGCCTTCCAGCGTTAATGTGCCCTGAGCGCCCATATAGATACCGCCGCCATAAACGGCCGCGTTGCTCTTAACATGGCAGTCCTTCATATCCACCCTGCCATAACAGAAGATGCCTCCGCCACTTTCGGCTTCGTTGCTTTGTATGGCACAGCCGCTAAGCTCCGCCTCACTGTTTTTGCAAATGTATATACCGCCGCCTGTTCGGTTGCTCACGCTCTCGCCGGATTCAGCCTTGTTGGTGTTAATACTTCCGCCGTTCAGCATGGCCAGGGAATTATCCTTAATATACAGACCTCCGCCGCTGAAACGAGCTATATTTCCGCTTATATTCCAACTGCCGGACGCCGTTAGCATGGCCCCTCCGGAAAGCATAACGCCGCCGCCATTGTTAGCCTTATTATTAAGTATGCTGCACTTATCCCCTAAGTTAGCAGTGACGTTGCAGCCGGGAACGCCTTCTATAAATACGCCGCCGCCAAACTGCGCGTCATTATTGCTGATAGTAGCTTCTTCTATGCATAACGATAAGGACTCGCTACCCAGGACTGCCAAGCCGCCGCCTTTGCCATCTATCATGTCCACCCGGTTGCCGTCCAACTGCAAACCGTCCTTTAGTACTGCGTTTATATTCCCTACCGCACCGGTGTTTAGGCATATACCGCCGCCGTAATTGTGGGATAGGTTCTGCTGTATACTGCCTGACTCTAGGCTAAGCTCCACGCTGCTGTCTACCGACGCCGCGCTTACATACAGTCCCCCTCCGCTGCCTTTGCGCTGCTCAGAGTCTTGGTTGCCGTTATATGCGATATTCTTGCTGAGCTTGGTATTCAGCAGTCTGGCTGTAAGCTTTGCAGAGGAATCATCCTCCCCGGATACCAGACATATTGCCCCGCCTTCCATTGAGGCGTTGCTGTCAAATAGACAGTCGGTTATCTCTACGCTCTGCTCACCCTTGGCATAAAAAGCTATGGCGCCGCCTCTTTTGCCGCTTTGGTTGTGGGTAAATATGCTGTCGGTTATCGCAAGGCTGCAACTGGCGGCGTTTATGTATATTGCCCCGCCCAGACCGGCTCTGTTAATCTGGCCAGCCGTATTGTTTTCAAACTTGCAGCCGTCTATTACCACTTCATAATCGCTTATATTCCCTATAGAGCTTTCTATGGCAATAGCGCCGCCTTTAGCCCCATCGTCGTCCGCATCGACGCTGACATTGCCCATAAATTCGCTGGACACGAGGTGCAGCCGGTTTTTCTCGCCTTGTGCAGCGATGCCCCCGCCCTCTTCCGTCGAACCGCTGAAGAACACTATATTCTCGATTAATACATCCATGCCGCTACCGTCCAGCTTTAGATGTCGCCCCTTCACTCCAGGCAAAAGCAGCAGGCTCTTTTTATTGTCGGCAGTTATACTTATACTACGGTTAATTATAAGGGTTTCGCTTATGGTGATGTCGCTATTGATCTTTATGCATCGTACACTATTGTCTTCCAATGCCTTTTCCAACCCGGCAAAGCTATTTACCACGGCGTTGCCCATGGCGTCTATGGTAATATCCTCCCCGGTTGGAACGACTGTTGTGTTGGCTACCAGGTTATCCGTTAAAAGGTATACCAACACGTTCAGGTGACTCAGCTTTTCCACTGTGGCCCGTACGCTGGTATTTCTATTAGAGGAGCGTCCAATATAATCACCTTTTATGGTCTTGTTATCCGCGTTTGGTAAAGGGATTACGCTGTTTTGCTCGAAGCCGTCTTTGCCCGCGGCAAAGGCCGACGTACTAAATAGGCATAAAAAAATTGCCAAAAAGACTACGATTACTCTTATGAAATACTCTCTCATTTCATCCCCCAGCATTATCTGCATGCTAAAAGATAATGATTATATCAATGTTTGATATAAGCTATCTTTAGTTGTAAGTTTATGCCCGACAGCAACATCCCACCCGGCAATATTTGTGTTTGTTATTCTCAGAAGTACCTTGTTTATGTAATCGTAACATTATCAATGTAAATTAGCTTTTTTTACTTTTAAAAGCAAAAAAAGGAAATCGGTTGCCCGATTCCCTATATTAATGTGTTTGGTATT